>CM032623.1:29148817-29174509 GCA_019097785.1 Fraxinus excelsior
TTATAGTCTAATTCATTGTATATATCACTTATTAGGTGAAAGTCGATGATTGGACGTGGAATTCGCGGAAATAAGAGAAACATTGCGAAAAACGGCAAAAATGATGAAATCCAAAGTTCGGGGACCTAATTGAAACTTTTCAATAGTGAATTTGGACCAAACAATGAAGATTTAAAATGTTATGGGTTCAATTGTATGCAATTAGAAGTTGAAGGACCAAAATTACAAAAGAAAATGACTTAAAAGACTGAGTAATCAAATTTGGGGACCAAAATTGCACATTTGCAAAAATAATAACCCGAATTTTGGAGAATTTTTACAGAGAATGGGCACCTAGGCGCTATCCCTCAACGCTCAGTCGCTATATTGTCGAAAATTTTCCAGAAAGCATGTGCCTAGGCACCATGACCATAGCAACTAGGCGCTATTGAAACCGGCTTTTGATAGAATTCGTCTCCAAATGAAATTTTGACACGGTTTTCATTCAATTTTTTAGCCCTATAAATACATAAGAATCTAATGAACCTCTCATACATTATTTTCATCCATTATTACAAGAAAAAAGAGGCGAATTCATAGATCTTTTGAGAGAATTAAGTGGCAATTGCAAGTTTTCAATTCTTTGAAAGTTCATCCTTGATCATTGGACAAAAAGAGAAGAAACAAATGGAGATTCATCAAAAAATCATTGAAGAAGTTCAATATTCATCTTCTTCCTTTCAATTTATCCACAATTCGGGTTATGTTTCCTCCAATTAAATATGTTTTCTTGTGATTTTGTTATGCTTGACTAGGGTTTTAATTACTAAGAAATTGATGAACCCTTGTTATGAAATTTTTAATATTAATTCAATAATTTAAAGCCCAATATGTGTTTATTTTTAGGTGATTGATATAGGATTTAACACATTTTCAATTACCTGATCGCTAATTAGATTAATTGTGAATTTTATTGATTCTAGATAGGGACAATAGGATAGATATCACTTTATAACAACCATTGTAAAGTTTAATAGAGAATATAGATAGAGTTTATCTACTTGTACATAATTTTGTGTACATCAAGGTATCCACCATCTCATATGAGTGTGTGACTCAATTGAATAAAAAATATTATTACCAAGTGGACCCCACCCCCATGTGAGGGGGTGGACACCTTGATGTACACAAAATTATGTACAAATAGCAAGGCTCAGATAGATATACAACTATGTTTTGCATGATTTCTATATATGTTTTAGAGTTTTTAATACATTCTTTCATGGTTGCGTCTTTTATACTGATATATGAACGTCACATGAGAGGATAAATTTTTTGATATCGATGGATGCTTTTAATTAATTTAGGAACATTGATCGACAAGAATTTGCACATATTTCATGTTATTGAATTGCATTAAAACTGATTAATAGGGGGATTCGAGATCTTAATAACCATCCAATCCAAATTTTCAAAAGCTTGATACTTTTGCTCACTAGAATAATTAGTTTAATAAGTTAATTAGTATACACTATTCAAATACAATTTGCTATTTGATTAGAGTTAGAGTTGATTGATCCTAAATCGAATACATAGTTCTCGTGGGAACGATATCATACTTATCACTTTATTATTTGTTCGTGATACTGTACAGGAAATAAAACGATCATATATCAATGGTTTTGTTTCATCTCTATATTTTTTGTAACTCGTAGACAAAATAGTGATACAAAATTTGGAATCTTCTAGGCGAAAATATCGAGGTTGAATATAAGTTGAAAAAGTCATAATGTTTACCTAACAAAGTCACGCGCTGTCACTTTTTCTATTAGAAGGTCACATATTGTATTTCATATCATAAAATTGTCTAAAATTGTTATATTCTTAATTATTTTTTATTGAATAGTCACATTGAAAAAATATCGCTACATTCCACCAGTGTTTTGGTCAGAATCTTGCTTTCTCCAAAAGGGTAAATTTAATTGTTGCATTTTAAATTTAAGTAATGAACATTCTGATAAGTTAAATATTTGTGAATTCAACAAAAAAAAAATTATTGTTTAAAATGACACATTTTTAGTTATTTTTAAGGGAAACTTGAGGGCGAACGTCATAAACATTTCAAAAAAGTGTAGTCCAGTCCCAAACCTTTAAATCGTAGCAAATACATCCTAAACTTTTCAAAAATATGCAATAGAAGGGCCTCTCAACGATTTTCGTTCAAAAATCAGTTAGTTGATCGAAAGTCAAGTGTTGACTATAATTCTACCATCTTTACAGGACAAAATGGTAAATCTACATTATCGTACTTAAAATAATCAAAGTAATTAAATAAAATAAAAAAATAAACTTTCTTCATCTCCTCACCCATTCCCACCCTAATATCTGGTTAGAATCGATCCATATTCTTTCTTCTCCATGTCCCATTTCTCATCTCCTTCTCTCTTTAACTTGTTATAGAGCACACCGCGTGGCATCCTTTTGATTAGGGGTGGACGTGTTAACTGAAATCGAAATCGAACCATAATTGAGAACTGGTCTGTTCCCAAATGATTCCTTATTCTTGAATCGGAATTGTTGATACCTGATTTTGGTACTGAATTTGTCACTTTTTATAAGTTTTTTATTTTTTACAATTTATTCACCCTTGCCTAATGACCCGGTGGAATGTAAAGGACGCACTAGGATGAAAGAAAAGTCGACAATGTTGATTGTTACGTTGTTTTTAGATAAAAGAACTCATATTGTTTTTGTATATATAATTTGGTTTTTATGGTATAGACATTGGAAGCTAGGATGCTATATATTACATTCCATTCGGTGACACATTTGATGTGGATTAATAAAGTGTTGAAATATGTACGTATTTTATGGCATATTTTATTTTTCCATTTCAACTAGATATTTGGAAGATAATTTATAATGTTAGTTCATAATTCTTAAAAAAAATGTTATAAGTAAACCAAACACGAACCCACATGTGAATCTAAATGGTTACATTTACGAAATAATGTAATTATGGATTCATATATTAAAATACTCGGACAGACCTACGAATCTCAAGCCTACTTTACTATTGAGCACATAAATAAGTGAATCCACTGACTGGTTCTCCTGTTTTCATTGAAACACTTGTTTCTACTTCGAATTTTGATTTGTATTCTTTGAGATTTTTAGGAAAAGGTGAATTTTTCAGTCCTACGTTTCCTTTGTTTTTCGAAGGTTTGAAAATCTAAGCCTTAAGTTACATTACAATTCTAGGGAAGTTATTTATGGCAGATTACCCTTCTTAATTAAAACAAATGCTTAAATTTGTAATGCTTTCGGTAACTTACAAATAAGGAACACCAATCCTTATACAACGTTGAGCTTTACACGACTCACAAATTTTTAAAGAAAAATGGTTTTACAAATGAAACTCCTCTCTTAATAAATAATATGCTCACAATTAAGTACCAAGAGAGAAAATATGATAACACATTAATAGATAGCAATGAATGAAGCTCAAGTATTGGATATGAAAAATTTTGATGTGTAGAATGATTTTCAAAGATAAAATGATTTGATAATAATAAATTAGATGAGAAATCAATATAATTCTACTCAAAAACATCTCAATTGAATGCTCTAGAATGTTGTAATGAATGGCAAGTAAGTTGGTATTTATAGCAGTTGAAAAATATTAAAAATGCAGCTAAACTAGACAATCATTCGGACGTCCAGCACTATTCTGGACAACTGATTTAGCCGTTACTCGTCAGAAGTCAGAACAGTCGAAAAATCAACCATTGCGGAGGAACCAGACGTCCGATTCACCATCCGGACTTCCGGATGAACCAAAAATTTTCGGCTCCTCTCTTTTGATTGTTTGACACAATGTAGGCTTATAAATGACGTTTTTACTTTATTTTTCAACATAAGTGAATCTAGTAGGTTTGAAAATTAAATTGAAATTCTTACCTTTAAAATATAAGTTTTGTGCAAATTTTTTACGAAATAGATTTTTTTTCGTGCATAAAAATTCATTACTTGAGCTTCTAATGAGTCGTTGCTAAAAATTAAAGTATTTTACATTTACAAATGAGCTCAAACATCTAGTTCTAATATCGTCGATTGATTTGGCATGGGTGCTCGATTTTCAATTGGCACTAGTGCTCGATTTGTCTCCGATTGTGAATACTCAAATCTATCTTGAATTTTCTTGATCGTCACTGCCAGTGATAACAATTGTTTTGTCTTCAATTTGATCAACATATAACAATGAAGACTCGAATACAAATGTTAGAGATAAAAGTACTTTGTTTGTTATAATCAAAATATAAGATCAATCATATGTCAACAACTTTCCCTTTTTTTATTATGACAAACAAAAGTTTGTTTTCAATAAGAAAAATGCTCTAGAATGTTGTAATGAATGGCAAGTGAGTTGGTATTTATAGTAGTTGAAAAATATTAAAAATGCAGCTAAACCAGACAATCATCCGGACGTCCAGCACTATTCTAGACAACTGATTTAGCCGTTGCTCGTCAGAAGTCAGAACAGTCGAAAAATCAACCATTGTAGAGGAACCAAACGTCCGATTCACCATCCGAACTTCCAGATGAACCAAAAATTTTCTGCTCCTCTCTTTTGATTGTTTGACACAATGTAGGCTTATAAATGACGTTTTTACTTTATTATTCAACGTAAGTGAATCTAGTAGGTTTGAAAATTAAATTGAAATTCTTACCTTTAAAATATAAGTTTTGTGCAAATTTTTTACAAAATAGATTTTTTTCGTGCATAAAAATTCATTACTTGAGCTTCTAATGAGTCGTTGCTAAAAATTAAAGTATTTTACATTTACAAATGAGCTCAAACGTCTAGTTCTAATATCGTCGGTTGATTTGGTGTTGGTGCTCGATTTTCAATTGGCATTAGTGCTTGATTTGTCTCCGATTGTGAATACTCAAATCTATCTTGAATTTTCTTGATCGTCACTGCCAGTGATAACAATTGTTTTGTCTTCAATTTGATCAACATATAACAATGAAGACTCGAATACAAATGTTAGAGATAAAAGTATTTTGTTTGTTATAATCAAAATATAAGATTAAAATATAAGATCAACCATAGGTCAACAACTTTCCCTTTTTTTATTATGAAAAACAAAAGTTTGTTTTCAATAAGAAAAATGCTCTATCTTTTATAGATCAAGCATTCATATGATATTGTTCTCCATTTCTTATACAGGCCAAGCATACATATCATCGTATATATGTTTTTCCCTTTTGGCATAAGCAAAAAGAATATAATGTAGGGAATTAATGTATTGAAAACAACCATAGGCAGAAATGATAGCATGAGATATCCAAATGAAAACGCATAATATCCAAAAACATTCAAGAAACATCCAACATGAAACAAAGAACATAGGAAGAATTCAAAGCATAAGAAATTATTCATCGTAAGGCAAATAAAACAATGACTACGACCCCAAAGGAGAGAAGTGAGCATAGAAATGGATATAAAAGGCATTCTGTTGAGCCTACATTGTCGTCTGTTGTGCTTGAATGGCTTCTTATTGAGCTAGTATGGCGGCCTGTTGAGCCGTATCTGATGGAACATGCTGAGGCCATCAACCAAGGATATGAGGGAGTCAATGCGATCATTCAGCATGTTGTATTGATCCTCGATAAACATGAAGTTGCTGCTCGAAGATCGAGGGATACTGGAGCCTAGAATGTCGATAGGAGGAATATGAGCTTCCAGTACTTCATCACCCTCAAAGGGTAGAGTTGAAGGACTTGAGGTGGGGTCGAACCCCTTAGTATGTGCCACCCACTGATTATGTTCTTTTGTAATTTTCATACCTTTAAGTGTTTGAATGTTTATAGTGTCAATAGGTCGAAGTGGGACAAATGTCTCATTATCTAAAGAAAAGTTAAAGCGTTTAAAAGATTTCGTAAGAAACATGCCATATGGTAAAGCTTTAACGTGACGTGAAGAATGGACAAGTTTCATGAGGCTTAATGCAATGGTGGGAAAATCAAGTTTCCTACCGACAAGAAAAAAGTAGAGAAGAAAGTGATCAAAAGAACTTACTTCATTACGATGACCCTTTCATGGTAGGATAATATTTGCAATGATATTTTGTAAAAGTTTGCATAGAAGATTCAATTGATTCACACTAACTTTCATGATATTTTCAAAAAAGATCCCGATGACTCGACAACAAGCCTCAGTAAGGTAGCAGTCGAAAGTGGGATGTGCCTTGTGAAGAAAAATCTGTGTTTCACACATCTCAAGTTCATGTCACGAATAAGAGCTTTGTTGATGACAATGCGTTTATTTTTAATTAAACATGAAATGTCACCGGAACATGGAGTAATAGCTATGTTTTTATAAAATTCATTCATGAACCGTGAGTATGCATGTTCTTCTAAAGTGGCAATTGAAATATAACTCATGTTTTCAAAAAGTTCTTCTATACGAAATGCAGGAGCTTCAATAGTAAAATTCACAAAATCGACATTTTTACTTATTAAGATTGGGGGTTTTTCAAATAAGTTGGCCAACATCTCAGGTCCCAAATCGAACACTTCGTTAGAGGATGGTGGAAGAGATCTCCTCATCGTGCTCTTCAGCCTATTTCACATCTGTTTTGAACCTGACATAGTTGAAAATTGAAATTGAAACTGTAGAGAGGCTAGGGTTTCGAAATTGTGGAGAAATTTGAATCTTTTTGATGAAAAGATTTGAGTTTTGGAGAAATTTGGAGTGTAAAAGTAATGGGATTTAGAATTTGAAACGAAATTGATGAATTTAGGGAAAGAGGTTAGGAATTTCGAGATGATTTGCGGAGAGAAATGAGAAAAAAAAATGGGAGAAAAATGGGAAGAAATGAGCCTAAATCGCGATTTAAGAAATCTGATTTTCGCATAACAAGCTGTTTAAACGGTCCGGTTCATTCTGGACATCCGATTTGCTCGTCCAGATGCCCCCTTTTCTTTTCTTTTTAAATAAAACATATTAGATCAAATATGGTGCACATGAAATAATAAAGATAAAACATATAGTAACTTAGTCATGCATTTCGAATTCGCCAATAATGCCCAAACCTCTTCTAATATGTGAGAACTAATAAAGAGTTAGAGTTTTAGTGAAGACATCGGTCAATTGATTTTTTTGTGTTCACAAACTCTAACACGATATCACCCTTTTGAGCATGGTCTCTTAGGAAGTGCTGTCTAATTTCAATATGCTTCATCCTAAAGTGCAAAATATGATTTTTTTTATTTTTTATTTTATTTTATTTTTTTTGACAAGTTTATGGCATTAGTGTTATCACACATGAAAGGTATATGATTAAAGAATAAGTGATAATCACTAAGAGTTTGTTTCATCCATAATACTTGAACACAACAACTAACGGCTAAGATATATTCGGCTTCGACGGTAGAAAATGTAACGAAATTTTGTTTCTTGCGAAACCATAATACAAGTACAAAGTCTATAAAATGACACATCCCGCTAGTGCTTTTATGATCGATGGTGCAACCGGCCCAATCAGCATCCGAATATCTAAGTAAATCAATGTGAGTGCCCTTGGGATACCAAAGCCCTAAAGTTCTAGTACTACTAAAATATCTAAAGATTCTTTTTACGGCGTTAAGTTATGATTCCATAGTATTCGATTGAAATCTAGCACATATTCACACACTAAACATAATATCGAGTCTACTTATGGTTAAGAAAAGAATAGATCCACTCATACCTCGATATTTTGTTGTATCAACGGAAGTAGTTTTGTCATCCTTGTCCAATTTTATAGATGTTATCATAGAAGGGTTCATTAGCTTCAAGTCATCCATGTCAAATCTCTTGAGCATGTTCAATAAATACTTGCTTTGATTTATGAAAATTTCATCACAAGTTTGCTTAATTTGGAGACCGAGGAAGAATTTATGCTCTCTCATCATACTCATTTCAAATTACATGTGTTTCAGTTGCACTAAATATGAATCATATGATATCATCAACATAAATTTGAACAATGATCATTTCGTTCTTTTGAGTTTTGACCAAAAGAGTAGTATCCGCTTTTTCAATTGAAAACCCATTTGAAATCACAAATTTTTTCAATCGTTCGTACCAAATCCCAGGAGCTTGTTTTAGATCATAAAGAGTTTTTCGAAGTTTGAAAACATAGTTCAGATGTTAGTGATCTTTAAAATCGGGTGGTTGTTCAACAATCACTTCTTCTTGAATAAAACTGTTAAGAAAAGCACTTTTGACATTCATTGCATAAAGAGTGAATCTTTTGTGAAAAGCAAATGCAAGAAGCATGCGAATGGATTCTAATCTAGCCACCGATGCAAATGTTTTTTCAAAATCGATATCTTCTTCTTGATTATTTCTAAGGACCCATTTAGTGTCGATGACAGTTTGATCGTTTGGTCTAATGACTAAATCCCAAACGTGGTTTCGTTCAAATTGATTTAGTTCTTCTTGCATAGCTAGAATCCAAAATTCATTCGAACTTGACCTCTTTGAAGTTTTTCAATTCAATTTGTAAAATGAAAGCAAAACTACTTAAATGATTTTAGTAGAGGCTCTAGTAGTAATGCCTTTAGAGGGATCACCAATGATTAGTTCTTTAGGATGAGAAAGAATGAACCTCCATTTTTTTGGTAGAGATGAATCATTTTGAACTTCGGTTGGCTCTTTTTCACTTTGTTGAACATTTTCTCCCTCTTTATGTTCATCTCGTAGATCTTCCTTATTTTAATCTTCAATAGTCGGTTGTTCAAATAGAGTTTCCAACTCTACATCATTATCAATACCTTTCTCACAATCAAGAGAGTTGGTTTCATCGAAAGTGATAAGCATGGATTCTTTAATGAGTAGAGTTCTTTTGTTGAAGACTCTATAAGATTTACTAGTCGATGAATATCCTAGAAAAATTTCAATTTCGGATTTTGAATCAATTTTTCTCAAGTTTTCTTTTTGTGCTTAAGATAAAGCATTACACTCAAAGACTTTGAAATAACTGATATTGGGAATTCTATTTTTCCAAAGTTCATATGGGGTTTTGGTTTTCTTTCGACTAATTAAAATTCTATTAACAATATAGCAAGCGGTGTTAATGGCTTCGGCCCAAAAATATTTTGGCATATTATTTTCATTTAATATGGTCCTAGTCATTTCTTGCAATGTACAATTCTTCCTTTCTATTATACCATTTTGTTGAAGAGTTTTAGGGTCGAGAAGTTATGTTCATATATCTATTTTCATTGCAAAACTCATCAAAGGCGAGATTATCAAATTCTCCACCATGATCACTTCTAATGGTTGAAATAGAGTATCTTTTTGCATTTTAAATATTTTTGCAAAAATGTTTGAAGATTTTTAGAGCTTCATATTTAAAACTCAAGAATAAAACTCAAGTGAATATAGAGAAGTCATCAACAATGACGAAAGCATAGTGTTTTCCACCTAAACTAGCGATTCTCGATGGTCCAAAAAGATCAATGTGGAGTAATTGAAGTGGTTTTGTAGTTGATGAGTGTAATTTGTGTTTAAATGAGCTTTTTACTTGTTTACCAAATTGATATATATCACAAATTTTGTCTTTTTTGAACTTTAAATTTGGTAAACATTTGACAAAACAACTTTTGGAGATTTTTGAAAGAAATTTCATACTAACATGACCTAATCTCCCATGCCATAACCAAGTATCTTCTTTCAAACTCACTAAACATTTTTCATCATTTTTAAAATCGATATTTATGATATAAACATCTTTGCTTCGACTTCCTATAAACAATATATCTTTAGATGTAGCATCATTAATTAGACATTTATAATAATCGAATTTAATATGATAGCCTTTATCACATAATTGACTAATACTAAGTAAAATATGTTTGAGGTTATCTACCAATAGTACATTTTCAATGGAAGGAGAGAGATGATTATCAATGTTTCCAATTCCGATGATTTTCCCTTTGCATTGTCTCTAAGAACCATTTGCTCGTCCTCTTCTTTGGTACCTACAATAATCATTCAACTTTTGATCTTTGGTACATACACAAGTTTTAGTCCTTGGTAGTTAGTTTTAGTAGATCCTCGAGTCCACTCATTTTTACTTTCAAAGTGTAGCTTCTTTTTTATTAGACAATTGTAGGTAATATATCCATCCTTATCACAAAAGCTACAAGTAGTTTTTGAGGAAAATGTATTTGAGGTTTTGAAAAATAAATTTTTGAGATATTTTTGTTTTTAAAATAGTTTATATCCAATGCCTCCTTTATAAAAAAAAAAAAAAAAAACACACATTTTTTTAATCACCAAGCATTAAATCAAAATCCTTCCTCCCTTGAGTGAATTTATAAATAATTTTTGTTAAATCGTCAACCTTTTTTTTTTTTTTTGAAGAACAATTTTTGTTATACAATAAATCGTAATCAACATTTTCCTTTTTAGTTTCTAAAATTTTATCCATTTCACTTTTTAATAATTTATGTTTCTTTTTAAAAATAGAATGACTAAAAGCGAGTTTTTCAAATTCTTCCGAAATTTCATCATATGAGGAAGATAAATCCTCATATGAAAATTTGTCAATAGAATTTACCTTATCATCGATTGCCATGAAGCATATATTTGCGATCTCTTCTTGACTTTCATTTTCATCGTGATAGTCAACTTCGCTTTCAACCTATGTTACTTGGAGTGCCTTTTTCTTGAAATTTTTCTTTTTATTTGGACATTAATTTCTCTTGTGACCGCATTTGTCGCAATCATAACAAATGATTTTCTTGCTTCTTTATTTGCTCTCTTTCTTTTGAAATTTTCGATTGTTTCAAAAACCTCTCATTTTTTGACAAGAAGGACAAGAATGTCAGGCTCTTCATCACTCATGTGTTCACTTGTAATTCCATATTCAATTGTCGATTTGAGAGCTATTTGATGCCTATGAGGCTCTTTTGATTCTTCTTTGCTTTTCCTCGTCTTCTCCATGTTTTCGTCGTTCTTGAGCTCATACATCATCAAAGTCATAGAGTTCCTCCGAAAGATAAGAGTCGATATCTTTGGTATTCTATATCAACATTCTTAATGAGCTCCAATATTCGGATAGTAACCTAAGTATTTTGCTTACATGCTCACCGTTAGTAAATTTATGATCAAAGCCCTTGAGGCCATTAACAATATCGGTAAACTAAGTAATCATGTCAGCAATAGGTTCATCTTATTTTATGAAGAAATTCTCAAATTCTTTGACCAATAAATTAATTATGGTTTTTTCTACCTTACTAGTACTAACATGAGTGACTTATAAAGCATGAACTCATTTCTATCTAAGAAACAATAAAGTAAGTTTTTGGCTCTAGCATTCAAGGACAATTTTCTTTTATCATCTTTATTATATTCATCTCTAGGTTTTGGAATAGATTGATCGAGTTTTCCATCAATTTTAATAATCTTGGTAGGTACATAAGGATCATATTCAGTGACTTACCAAATATTATAATATATTGATTGAATGTAAATCATTATTCTTGTTTTCCAATAATTATAATGTGTGCCATCAAAGAAGAGAGGTCGATTTATGGAATGCCCCTCGAGATTTTGAAGATTGTTGTGGTTAGTCATTGCTTGAGATTGTAGAATCTTAATTTAAAAATGAGCACATTGCTCTGATACCAATTGACAGCCCAAAAATAGCTAAACAAGAAGGGGTTGAATTGATTTTTAAAACTTTTTTGAAAATTAATCTAAACTCAAGCTCGTAGTAATTAGATAGATTAATTCAAATAATAAACACGAATATGAAAGCAATAAGTAAAGAGAGATGGATGATGCAAACGATATAATTATGGAGGTTCGATCCAACACAATGATCTACGTCATCCGTTACCAAACTCTACTGCACGAGCAAGGCCAATGTTACTATGTTGATTGACTTATGGTGCAATTCAACCCTATACAATGCTTCAAATGACTTACAAATAAGGAGTATCGATCCTTATACAACGTTAAACTTTACGAGACCTCAACACGACCCACAAGTTTTAAAAAAAATTGGTTTTATA
Source organism: Fraxinus excelsior (assembly GCA_019097785.1). Classification (NCBI taxonomy): domain Eukaryota; kingdom Viridiplantae; phylum Streptophyta; class Magnoliopsida; order Lamiales; family Oleaceae; genus Fraxinus; species Fraxinus excelsior. The sequence continues at coordinate 29,160,872 of CM032623.1, forward strand.
AATGAAACTTCTCTCTTAATAAATTATATGCTCACAATTAAGTACCAAGAGAGAAATATGCTAAAACCTTAATAGATAGCAATGAATGAAGGTCGAGTGTTATGTATGAAAAACTTTGATATGTAGAATGATTTTCAAAAGTTAATTTGATCAAACATTTTTCAAAGATAAAATGATTTGATAATAATAAATTAGATGAAAAATCAATATAATTTTTGTCAAAAATATCTCACTTGAATGCTCTTGAATGTTGCAATGAATGACAAGTGAGTTGGTATTTATAGCAGTTGAAAAACGTCAAAGACTCTGTCGAACCAGACGATCATCTGGACGTCCAGTACATTTCCGAGCTACTGATTTAGTTGTTGAAATTCTTACTTTTGAAAAATAAATTTTTTGCAAACTTTTTATGAATTAAATTTTTCTCGTGCATAAAAATTCGTTACTTGATCTTCTAATGAGTCATTGCTAAGGATTAAAGTATTTTACCTTTACAAATGAGCTCAAACATCTAGTTCTAATATCTTCAATTGATTTTACGCAAGTGCTCGATTTGTCTCCGATTGTGAATGCTCGAATCTATCTTGAATTTTCTTGATCGTCAACTGCGGGTCATTTGATAGCAATTGTTTTGTCTCCGATTTGATCAACATGTAACAATGAAGACTCGAATACAAATATTAGAGATAAAACTACTTTGTCTGTTATAATCAAAATATAAGATCAATCATAGGTCAACAAAGTAGATTTATTGAGAGTTATGCGCTACCCAAGTGTATTTGAAGTAGGGATTACATTTTTACGTTTTTGTGTAAGATATGCAATAGTTCTGTGTTCAAGAAAATATTCTTTGTTTAAAATATTAAAAGTGTACAGTTCGTTAACATTAGTAAAATAGATTTAGAATCCAAGTATCGTTCCCACAAATATTGTACTAGTTCAAATTCGAATTAACTTAACCTTAATCGAAACAATTGAAATTTATGATTTTTTTCTCAATAAATTAAATAATCTACTTATGAATGCAAGATCTAACTTGACAAAAATAAATGCATGATTATAACGCATGTCTCTTTTATTCCAACTTCCACCCCCTTTTTTTTTCTCCGCCCTTGTGTGTGTGTGTTATATATAACCTAAGCCCCCAATGTTTTGGTGTATTAGAAGTCCAAGTTGATGTCCAATTAATTCTAATACCAGTTAGATTAATCCAAGTCCTCAATTCTTTCATGTAATGCAAATTAGTTCTTTCTTAATAAGTGTACGGTTCGTAACAAGTACTAAAATGGATTTAGAGTTCAAGTATCGTTCACACAGAGATTATACTAGTTCAAATTCGAATTAACTTAAGTTTAACCGAAATAATTAAAATTTATGATTTTTCCCTATAAATTAAATAACTATTTATGAATGCAATATCTAACTTAACTAAAATAAATGCAAAATTATAATTAAATGCATGTTTTATAAAAATATGATGATAAAAAGCGTACCAAGATCCCAAATCCCTTTATATCAATCATCTTTAATCCTAACCTTACAACTTGATAAAACGATCCAATTATGAATATCAATATTCCTAATTTATTTAACAATCTCCCTCGAGTCAAGTTAAAACTATTTTTACATATGACTCGACTATATTTCTATGACGGATGTGAACATATAAAAATGAATTAATGGATTTGTGAATACCTAAAGATCATGTAAATCGTAGTGGTATATTTCTATCTACTATTGGACTCTACGATAATTGACACTATGTCTAACTTATTTTCAATATTTCGAATGTAAAACAAGCCACAATATTCATATTCAGAGGCGGCCCTGAGATTTTTGGTGCCCTGTGCGAGATTCTAAACTGGTTCCCCTTTCAAGTAATTAAAACATATATTAAAAAAATCAATAATATTATTTCGTCACAAAAATATGATATTTAAATATCTATTTTTTTTACATATCATGAATAAGAAAAATATAAATAAAGCTCAAAAGCATCTCTCGAATTTCATCAAAATTCATATGTCATCATCAAATAACCATCCAAGCCACTAGTCACTTCGTGCAATTCCATATTAAGCAAACCTTGAAAAAAAAATCACGTGTAAAGCTTGAAATGTAACAGATCATGTAAAAGTATTTCTTCTCGCATTTTTAGAAGCAAACTCAGTAATTAAACTTTCGTAAGCAATATTTTCTAGAAAATCTTGCTTAATAGATATCAAAGCTAATCCACTCAATCGTTCTCGTAACATGGTTGATCGCAAATAAGATTTTATTAAGTTCTTGCAAAGTGAATTCAAATCCTCGATCCTCACGTTCAGTTCAAACAAAGTAAATTCAGATTTTAACAAGTTCTTGTGAAGCGAATTCAAATTAATGAAATCACAAGAGATAATATAGAAAAATAACGGGTAATTCAGATTTTCAACGAGAGTTAATTTTAAAAAAAATGAATCGTCAATCACCGTGTAATGAAAAAGAGAATTCCCATATTGAAGACGATTTTCTCTAAAAAAGACGGTCAGTTTCCTTCGCCTTTGATCCATTTTTCATTTCTCTGGCCGGCTAGATCCCCTTTGCCCTTTTCCTCTTAAGAATATTATATTAAAAATACTATTATATTTAAGGTAGGAATACTATTTAAAAATATTATATTCAATAAAATTAGAAAATTATAATTAGTTAGTCACAATATTCTTAATTTTAATATCTTATGCATAATAATAAAAACTTTATATTTCAAAATTAACATATATTTTAAACATTTAATTATAAATAAATATACAACTGTAACAATTTTATTTTTGGTGCCCCTACAATTTTTGAGGTCATGTGCGGTCGCTCAACTCGAGCGCCCTCAAGGCCGCCTCTGTTCATATTGTTATTGATCAAGTGATTGTAGAAAAAAATAAATTCATTTCAATCATTTAATAATTGAAACTGTGCTTTCAATGTCAAGAATAAATATTATCAAGAGTTAAATATTCATGATATAAGGTTCAACGAAAATTCTAGCACTATAATAATCTAGCATAGCATAATGTCGGAATCAAACAAATAAAAGTAGAACGATATTATAAAAAATTGATGGAACATTCCACTGTAATTCTCGTGTCTCTACGTGTGTGGGTGTGTGTGTGTGTGTGTTTTTCCCCCCTAGCTGTCGTGCATGTGCGTCCCTTTTATTCCAACTTCCACCCCTTTTTTATCTGCCACCGTTTGTGTGTATGTATAACATAAGACACCAATGTTTTGGTCTAATTAGAAGTCCAAGTTGAGTCCCAAATAATTACAATGCCCAGTTAGATTAATGCTTGCTTTCAAGCCTTTAATTTTTTTCATGTAATGCAATTTAGTCCTTTTCTTCATTGTCTCCTCAATTTTGATCATCCAACTTTTATTCAAGTAAGAATTAGTCCACAAACTTCTATTTAATAGTCAATTGATCATTTTTGTTCATCCTCGAACAAAATAGAACTCAAGGCATAAATCATATTACTAGCTAAAACAAATCACAAATAATGGACTCAATGTTGAACTACTTACCATATCCCTCTTGTTTGAATTCAAGTAAGACTTTAGAAACATCCAAATAATATTGAAAATAAATTTTATACTTATCCAATGCTCAATTTAGTGTGTGTGTGTGTGTGTGTGTGTGAGAGAGAGAGAGAGAGAGAGAGAGAGAGATTAACCAACATTGAGCTCACACGTATACTGGAACACAACCAATTAAGTGTTATTGATTTATTTATAATCTCAATCTTCTCGTGGTCAATTTTTTCTCGCACATCTCATGAAAAACCACTCCTTATACTTTTCTCTCCAATCCCGAAGTATTTCTAGCATATGCTGGTTCCTACTAATCATTAAAATGTATTTTTCACATAAAGTGATCAGAATTAGATACTTGTAAACCTAGAAGGGAGATGGTAAGTCTTTCTCAAAGTCACACCGTCAATTTCTAGAGTTCAAATCTTGAAGTTCTTACCGGGCACCTCTCACTTTTGATCATCTAAATCTTGTTTCCTTTCTTTTGCTGAATATATTTTTATTGTTGCTTCTTCTTTTCTAAAATATTTTATGTGTAAGACTTATCTCCATTACTATTTTTAAATGATCTCTATAGCGAATTTTAAGCCGATAACTCCTAAGTCCGATGACCATAGGGCACCATATTTTAGATACCCAAACAGACTTAATTACTCGAGTCATAAAGGCTACGAAGAGAAATATACGATGTATCCCCCTTTTTTGTACGAGATTCAAATCTTTAAAGTGGTCAGTGCCCATTCTAGACTTCTTAACGCAAACTCATTAAATCAATGGTAAGATCCGAGAACTCCAAATTATCAAACTTTTATGAACACAAGCACTAATATTCCCACCCAAACTGATTTTTAACAGTTTGGTTCCTATATAAAGGATTTGGGGATTTTATTCAAATCTAGGTTAACAATAACAACGTCCATAAAATTAAATTGTGTCCCAACATAAGTAATAAGTCAATGATGGCTATGCATTCAAACAATCAAGTCTAACATAGATAAGTACTCAAATAAAAATATAAGATACGATATTGTCTAGTTCTAACCAAAGCTCAATTCAAACAAATATCATCATAGGTGACAAGTCGTTCAACACTAACTATACACTATTTTTGGTTTATTTTTTTTCAATTTTTTCAGTTTTTTTTTACAGTTATACAGACCTAATTGGCAATTGAGAAATATATATTCTAAGTATCTTAGTACCTACTCACCCCCAAACAAAAATAATACATTGTCCCCAATGTAAGAGCAAAAATAATCTAAATAAATGAGTAAGGATTTGAACTCCCCGAGGGTAGATGCGGATAAGTAGAAAGATCAAGCAGGTCTGATTGGTAGATGTCATGACAACCACTATTTTTCTTTGTTGCTATGCTTTAATTTTCTGTTTCAAGAATTCAAAATAAATATTAGCAATAGCAAATAAGGTTTAAATATTTGTAATTAATTCACACCAAGAAGAAGCCTAATCTTCTAACATTTAAAAAATTATCTAACAGAGCGTACATCCCTGCAAAAATCATGTAGTTAGGAGAAGATAAATCTTTCAAATTGGTTTAAAGAGTAAAATCTAGGTGCAACCTTAAAAATGCATATCACATCAATATAAGCTCAATATAGTGCTAATATGTTAACAATGAGCCTAAATAAAATGAACTCAATAAGTAAACATGCCTAAGTTACTAATACAAGCCTTAAAATACTACCTCAAATGTGTTAAAAATAATCTAAATGCAGGAGTTCCTAAATATGGTCTTAAAATACTGATGCAATTACTAAAACTACATGTAATGTAATAGTTAATGAGTGAAAAGAGATAGAGAAATGGGTTATCTCCCATTAATCGTTCAATTTATAGTGCAGAGCTCGACTTTTGGGTGATTTACTCATGGTAGTTCAAGTCGACATGTTTCATCCTTGCACTCTTTGCAATTTTCTGCCTTACATCGTCTTTTTGCTTTTCAAACTTTGAATTCTCCGCTCTTGCCTCTACCACAAATTCCTCAAAATCTTGGTTTTCTCTTTTGACAATTTTGTTGAATGGATAGTTCATCTTCATCGATACAATTACACTTGTCGAGGTCTGATGGATGTTTGGATGGATTATGTAATTTAAAAACTTCTTGTTCTTTATCCTCCCTCAAATTGTTCAAATTGCGTGCTTTTTTAATCAGGAAAACTGTGAATTGAGTTGTTTTCTTTATAAACACCTTGTCACCCCCCACAACGAGAGGGGATAAAAAGAAGGAATAAATGTTTTGTGGGAATTCTTTGAATAGTTTTAGGATTACGACGTCTACAGAATTTTGATATGGACTAAACATTTTGTGTAAGTTAAGACTTTAAATATTTGTCTTGACCAGTGATTAAAATTTTTTAGTATTAGACTTAGGTGTCAAATCTTAACCCTTTAGCTGGTAGTATATGTATGGAATTAATTCGTGTTAACGTTAGTCGTCTCCCTTTTGCTGCAAAAAATAAATCTCAAGTCTGGCTCTAATATGGCTCGTGGACCTTCTTTGAGTTAGAAAATGCAGCGTGGCGAATTCTATGGTATCGTTATACAGCTGACACAATGACGGTAGATTTAAAAATTTGTTTGAAAATACAGCGAATTGTAATTGTATTTTCTAGTTCTAATTATCAAATCTTTTAAGCGAGATGCAATTGGTGAACATAACTTGTCATAGAATTTTCAGTTAACTTTTAGGTCCAATTGCATGTACCCAGGTGCTATGTCATCCAAAAAAATAAAGTCAAAAAGGACGAGACTAACGAGCAAGATGTAAGAACAAAATGTGATTGGACCATAACAGAAATGTAAATTGAGCTATGTTGGTATTAATGAAGTGGTGCAGTACATCTTTAACTTGCCATCGAAAACCAGGGACAGACCCAGGACAAAAGTTCAGTCCGAGCGATGGTGGCGATGCACAGTTGCTGAGACATGGATTGGGAATAAGCCCAAGGAGTTTCCACATATATATATATATATATATTATAATGAGAAAATTGGAAAACAAAAGAGTATAAGTTTTGTAGAAAAAATGCACTTTACAAATAAAAGATAAGCAACAAATAAATAAATTCGATAATCCATGACTAGAGGAAAAGAACCCCAAAAATGACTAAAACATCACTCCACAGACAAGCTTCTCCCAATCACGGACGAAAAACACACCAAAAGTTCAACAGAAAATAAAATTCATCAAAAATCCCTAATATGGGATTTGAGTTTTTGTTTTTTCTCAATTAAAACCCTATCTAGTTCCCATTCTTGCAATCAATCCGACAATCAAAACTATGTAAATAGAGTCATAGATTAAGAGATATTATATACATATGAATTAAATTTCTACCAGGGCACCAGCTAAGATTAGTGGATGCAGCCGACAGCGAGTAGGGAGGAGAAGGAGAAGCAAAGGAGTGAAGATTGTGATTTTGGACTTTGGAGCCGGTTAAAAAAAGGCCCAACTCTCTCAGCCCAAATCAAATGGGCCAAAACTTAAAAATAAAAAATAAAAAAGAGTAGGCCCACCTGATGTCTTCTTCATTCTTCTCGTCTTCTCTGTTCTCTCTACAAGGCCACAACAGGCGGTGACTTGGCGGCTCCCGACGATATTAAGACTCCAACGGATCTAGTATGAGCGGCCGCACCCCTTCGCCAGGTGCTGGGTCCGTCCCTGTCGAAAACTATTTTAGGCATGCTGGGTAATTTTGTGCTAAGGTTGAGTTAGGTTGGATCGAGTCTACAAGTTTTTTCAATTCTTTTTTTGCAATTTAAATAAAATATGAAGATTAAAAAATTGGCATTCTAATGATTGTATTACAACCGACTATACAAACATCGTACTGTATACAACAAAAATGAACAAATCTTTACAGAAACTACAACTTTCAAACAACTTGCCAAGGTATATAGTATCACTGATTTTAGGCTCGAATAATTATATCCTTCTATATAAATAGAATATCTAAACTCAAACCCTCATATGGATAGTCAAAGTTATTTCTATGCACCAGAAGACCTCAACCTCCAACGCCCAACCCCCCTCCTCTTTTAGAATCACAAGGACTCTCAATTTCACAGAGAGAGAGAGCTAGAAATCTTCCAACTAGAGGTTGAAGATGACGGAGCAAACACATAGACTTCTAGAGGCTGCACATAATAATAATAATAATAATTAGAGCGACAATAGCAGAGACTAGTTATACCCTCGATGCTCAACATTGATCTCAGATCAAGATCAATGGTCTAGAGCACAGTTTAAGTGACAACATTTTAAGATATCATGAAAGAAATTTAGGAAAATTAGTTAATTTATGATATTTCCATCAACAATATTATATCCTAATATATATCGTTTAAATATTATTTCTCTTACCTCCCACTTTCAATCTCTTACACTTCACATTCTTTCATACTCTCTCACACCTCATAATTTCTCTCTCTAAATTATATCATTTAATAATTATTTTCACACCTCTCACTTTCCTCTCTTTACTTCTCACGCTCTCTCTTACACCTCATACCCCCTCTCTCTCGTTCTAAAATCCTGATTTTTATTTTCAAAATTTGGTGGTCACATTTTGTGACCTGTAATTTAACTAAATAGCTTAGGGTCACAATTTGTTATCACGATCACATGCCAATCACAAAACCACACATGGTCACAACCACAAAGACACAATTGTAGGTCAAAATAACATATATTTTATAATCACAATTACGTATTAATCACTAATTACAGAACGTTACAATCATAAAAACGTAAAATGTGGGTCACAATTGCAAATTTAGTCACGATACATTTTTATAGGTTACAATTTATTTATCGATCAAAAATTATCAAATTAATTACTCACAACTTATTTATCGATTACAAAGACACAAATTATAGGTCACTATTACAAATTTAATCACAATTCACATATTTTTTTTAGATCACATATTATTTATTTCTTACAAATTATTCATTTTATTAATCGAAATGATTCAATAATTCATCAAAATCGCTCTTCATCTTACCCATCCACCCTACCATCACTTGCACTTCCAAAACATATTGATGTCATCTCACCACTACCACGTAAATCTATACCCAAAACGTTGATGTCTTATCACCGCACTACCACCTTTACCCCGCAAATTTGTACATCTTCCGCACCACCACGCTGATCTACATCCATCAGCACAACCATCGCCACCACATGCAATCACCACCACCACAAAACCACCACTCATACAAATATGTATCAGCAAACCGTGACCACACTAGCACCGCCACCAACATCACCACCACCCTCCATCAAATATTCATTTTCTCCACTTCCAACAATCAAAAGCAGAGTATATTGGTTGGTTCTAGTTTCTACTTCTTCAATTTTAATAGGCTGCTACAAACACGCTACCAACGAATCTGTACACCCACCTGCACTACTAATAAGCCCCTATTTAGTGCACATTAAATTTTTCATTCACATTTTTCTACTCATTTTCAATCACACGTTTTTCAATAAAATAATATTTTCTATCACATCAATAACTTTTCCTTCTTTTTCAACAACACATTCTCCATCAATATACTATTTCAGAATACATTCTTTCAAAATAATGTGCCTCAAACACACTTTGAGTATATTTTGTTCACTTATTTAGTTCACTAAACTAGGATATTTGTTTGCTGTTTTAATGGAACACAGCCTAATTCGATGTAAATTGTGTTTGTTAGACAAAACTCGATGAAAATGGGAGAATCGAGTCAAACGAGCAAAAAGTTGGCAAAAAGTGAAGAGATCCAAAGTTCAGGAACAAAAGTGCATAAACTATAAAGTTGTGTTCCCTCACGATGAAGATTTAGGAGTGCTAGGGGCAATTGGAAGAGAAAAGAAGCTAAAGATGTGAAATATAGTCAAAGTATTTTCACGAATCAATTTTCAGCGAAACAAGTTATGTTCTGAATTTTTAGGCTCAGGTTGAGACTTATTTTGGCATAATAAACGTTCAAATTAGAAAAATTATACATCTAGAGGACTTATAGCCCTTTGAGTTGGATTTTCAATGTACTTTGAATTGCCTTAATGGAATGTCAAGAGAGAAAAATATGAAAAATATACTGATGACTCATTGGGGATATAACCATGCACGTGCATGGTAAAAATTTCATGTGTAAGCATGGCTCTTCTTCAGGCTGTTTGAGGCCAAAAATGGAAAAACTATGGGTACGCATGGCGTTATACAATGATAAAGCATTGTCATTTTTCGAAGAAAGTAATTTTTATATTTTTGGCCCATGTTCGTATAGAATGATTTCCTAAGCCTTTTAATCTAACAGAGGCTATCCCGAATGGATTATCACGCTATGATCAAGTATTCTATCATCAAACCAAAGCGCCTAACAAGGGTTTTATAGAGAATTAACATAAAAAGTTGAAGATTCAAGGCTCAAATTGAAGGAAAATTTCAAGAAATTGATTCGTCAAGCTTCTACATCTTTTCTTTGAATTAGGTGATGTCTTTGTTAGTTTGATGCTCTTTTAAGCAAGTATATAACAATGACATTATGAATTAACATTCAATTATTCGCGTATTATTATTTGCGATAATAATCTAAAGTTCCATGATTATCTGAAATACAACAAATTGTATACTTGACTGTTTGAGTATAATGAGACACAATTCGTTATATATAATCAAAAATATGTTGTTCACAATCGGTACATAATGGACGCTTCATGTTGATAAGATTGCATTGTTCTTATTAAGATTTGTCTAGATCTGGGAATACGAACAATAATATGTTTTTTGAAACACATTGAACAGGACCACGTGGATGACTCATTTGTGACCACTCGAAATGAGACACCACTCGATTATCGAACAAGTCACTCAAATCCTGAGCAAGTAATGTACCTTTAATTACTAGTTCAAGTTATTTGAGGTACCAATGAGTAAAGTCTTAAATAGAAGATCGATCTCGGTACTTTGGGAATCTGGGCGAAGTGGTTAGAGATCATATATATGCAATAGTGGAATCCGTTAATCATCATTATGAGACGATCATCACTCTAAGATATTTTCTAAAGGGAATTGAACCTAAGCTCAGTAGTTCGACGATGAGATCGTTGGATTTGGTGTTATGATGTGATCACAACAGATTCGCCTTATGAAATGGGACTTAGAGGGTAATACATGTTGAAGGGTAAAACGGTCATTTTGTCGACTTCAACATATTGACAGTCAAACGGGGGTTGAATGGTAGTCGGAGGATATTGTTATCTAATCATAATTGACTTCCACAACTTTCGCTTGACTCAAGAGTGCAATCTCGGATTTTTTGGTAGAGTAAGCCGGGATTAATATATATATCTCAATTGGTCAAGAGTTGACCCAATTAGAAGCATATATTGGAGCTTGAGTCTTGTGAATCCGATTAGGTCCCTCTTTTGGCTCTAATATATGTATGTGACTTAATTGGTCTACTACAATAAAGTCCAAGGACCATTGTGCAAATAATAAACCCTAGTTGTTGGTTATAAATATGTCCCTTAGGACACATTTTTCACTAGTGGTTATTTGCCAATTACATTCTCCTAAGAGTGTGAGAAATACCTAAAGAGCACAAGGGAGAAGACCTAAGGGCGGAAGCAATTAGCTTGGCTATTGAAAGCTCCTTCAAAGGTTATCATCTTACTCTTATATATTAGGATTCAAAATAAAACACCAATGATCTCAAATGGTTTTCAAAGATCCACCATGCATTTGGGTTTAATCTTCAAAGGAAAATTAATTTCTTATTTTGAGGATTAGATACCCATTTCCAACAGTCTTTTCCTAACTTTGTGTGCAATTTAGTTACAAATATGTTAGGCTAAACTTGTTTCTTATATTGGATAAATAATGAAACCATTAGTCATGTGTTTTTGATTTGTGGAATTGATAGTTTGGTGATTAATTACACATTATTATTGCGATATTTGATTGCTTAGCTACTAATTAGAAAACTTGTTGCTTATTGTAGTTTTGAAAGACTCATAATAGGTTAAGACATTGTATAATTGACACATGGGCAACAGAGGTTAGGAATAGCAATTGTGGTGTGTTCAATCTTATATAATAATCATGTCGTTGAATGCATCTCTTTATATATGAATTCGGACTAAGAATAAGTTCAGGTCGTGCTTAGAATATGTTTGTTTTATCTTGGAAAAGAAAATTAAATAATATATAGGATTATTAATTGTCACGAATATTTGAACAACACTAAATTACGTAATTTGATAATTAGAAGTAGATGCAAATAGGTGAATTCTAAAATCCAATACATTCACTTCATAATTTGATAAAAATGATCTTTTACATTACTAGTAGCTTAATTTAGGATAATTATATAAACAATCAACTCTTTGTGTGACAAACATCGAATCTGATAAAAACTAGTACATTATAGTTACAATTATTCCTCATGGGAATAACTATACTCATCATACTATTATTTGTTAATGATCTCGTACGTTTGCTAGTTTTGTTCGAACAAGTTTTGACACCATTGCCGAGAAATAATTTTGTTTAGTTATAATTTCTTAGCTTGTATTAGAATCGATTTTCTTTTTCTTTTGCTTTAGGTATTTATCACTCTACCTCATCTTATTGTGTTTTTTTTTTTTTTTTGTTGTCAGATAGTCAACAATGTATGAAGGATTCTGATGAGATTGAGATTATTTCGATAGATCCCCGAGATCAAAAGAACATTCAGACAGCACAAAAGAGAGCAAAAAGAAGTCATGAGAATGGCTGAGAATCAGAATCAGGTTCATGATCCAATTCAACAACCACAACCACTTCAGCAATGGATTGTCATCAATAAAGGCCCAATATTAGTCGAAAATTATGTGAATCTAGTGCTTGCACCTGTGCAATTTGCTATCATTGGACATGACAACTTCCACCTTTGACAGAATGTCTCCACTTGTTTCAGAATCATCATAACATTATTTTCTTCGAAAAAGCAAAAAAAAAAAAAAAATCCACACAAGCATATACAAGATTTTTTTTTTTTGCTATGTGAAGTCATCGGCATGAAAAGATATCAGTAGATGCCTTTCTAATGCACTTATTTTCTCACACCTTGAAAGATGAAACAAATGAATGGCTCTATTTCTTACCTACCGGGTGTATCATGTCATGGAATGATACAATTTAGAAATTCACCATAAAGTTCTTCTCGCCATCTAAAGTCTATAAAATTCAGAATTAAGTCCACACCTTTAAGCAAAAGGATCTTGAAAGCTATCCAAAGGCATGGGAGAGGTTCAAGGACTTGTTTAGAAAGTGTACTAATCTTGACATTCCTAAAGCGCATGTATATATTTATACTATGGACTATGTCCAGAATATCATAATATAGCAAATGCTTCAGCGGGTAGTTCAGCGATGAAGATTGACATTGGTGATTTCCATAAGCTGTATGAGAGGATTGCTGAAAATCATGCTAATTGGCCAATTGATACGGACTTTCCCAAAAAAAATCAACTGGTGTTCATAATATTGATGTGGTGACTACAATAGAAGCGGTAATAGAAGTGTTAATGAAGAAGGTAGATAATTTATTTCAGTATGTGAACATGGTACCTAAGTCGACTTTAGTTTGCGCAGGTTGTGGTGCAGATCATATCACTGCTAGTTGCCATTTAGCTTCCATTCACATGGTTCAACTTGCAGAGGCGAGCTATGCACAAAACTTATAGAAGCAACAGAACTAGCTACACTCCAACACATATAATCTTGGTTGGAAAATCATCCTAACTTCTCGTGGACTAATAACCAGTGTCAGGAAATTCATTTCAGAGCAACCTATCAGAATTTCAACAACAACAAGATAAAATGTCATCTTTGGAAGATTTATTTGTTAAGTATATCACCAAGATAGACTGTATTCCAGAACCAGCAGGCCTCTATCCAAAATTTAGGAAATCTGGTGGGATAGATCATAGCTATATTGTCCAACAAACCACAAGATACCCTGTCGAGCGACACATTGAAGAATAACAGGAACAAGTATTAGCAATTGAGGTTGTGGAATAT